>CATNWA010008589.1:0-13078 GCA_951230385.1 Staurois parvus
GCTGAGCTAATTCCTCCCCAGGACCATTTGGGCACCCACCCTGATGGATGGATGGAGCTAGATGACTAACCCATAGCTGCCAGCATACCGCTGCACCCCCAGATGTGCGATGTGTATAACCCATGCATATTAATACTTTTGTTCTGGCGAGTGTAGACCAGTCCCAAGGGTGGTTTACCTTTCACGAGTTCATGCACTACTGTCCGTCACGGAGAGACCACACGTGCCATTCATAGGCACTCTCTGAGTTGGTACTCTCACACGAAGGACATTCCATTATTCAGGAATGATTATATGAACTTATTTTAGCACAATTTACCAGTTTACATCATTATTGCAATTCTTTGCACTTTTTGGTTTTTACATGCGTTCATTATTGATCACATGCATTTATAGCGCTGCACTTGTCTTTAACATAGAATAGTTATATGATTAAAGAGAATGAAGATATATAACTATATTGGGAAATTAGAAGTATATAAATTATTTGAGATATAAGTGTGAAAATGTTTAACATTTGAAAATAGAATGTATGACATTCATTAGTAAATGCATTACTTTCCTGATCATTTTGGAGAAACAGCAAAAAAAAAAAAAAAAAAAAAATTCTAATACAGCTGTACTATT
The DNA here is from genome assembly GCA_951230385.1 of Staurois parvus. Classification (NCBI taxonomy): domain Eukaryota; kingdom Metazoa; phylum Chordata; class Amphibia; order Anura; family Ranidae; genus Staurois; species Staurois parvus. The sequence continues at coordinate 628 of CATNWA010008589.1, forward strand.
TATTACATTCTAAAGATTCTCTTTTGCTATCAGAAAAAAACGCCAATGTTAATAAAGCCTGTGCTTGTGCGCCATCTAGCGAATATATCCGGTATTGCACCTAAAAATGTGCCAGACGGGATACCACATTCACTAATGGCAAAGTAGACGCTCGTTAATGAGCTTGCTAGACGCTGGTCAGACGACTGATTGATTGACCGGAGTCTGCCTGAATGGTCAGACTCTGCTGATAGACTCACATCTTAGTGAATCAGGGCCTTTGATTCTGGTCTGAATGTTAAAGGGGCACCTTACACAAAAAATGCTTTATAAAAATACCCTTAATCCAAGTAAGCAGCCTGGCTAGTCAGGAAAGTGGGGGGAGGAGGCTGTGTGTGGCTTTCCTCCTTCCTGAACCATACCAAGCCCCATACCCTCAACATGGGGGTTCCTATGTTGATGAGGACAAGTGTCTCCTCCCTAAAACCATGGCTGGAGGTTGTAGGGGGTCTGTGGGTAGATGGCTTATTGGAATCTGGAGGCCTCCTTTAATAATAAACTCTGTAGCCTAAGTTAAAAATACCACGGCCAGGAAGCAAACATTGCAGGCCCTTTATGCTTACAGTCATGTCAGGTTGTTAACCACTTGCCCTCCTGAGAATTATCCCCCTTCATGACCAGGCCATTTTTTGTTTTACGGCTCTGCGTTATTTTAATTGACAATTGCGCGGTCATGCAATGCTGCACCCAAATTAAATTTTTTTCCCACGAATTGAGCTTTCTTTTGGTGATGGTATTTGGTTGCAAGTGCGTTTTTATTTTTTGCACTATAAGCAAAAAAAAGCTGACAATTTTGAGGAAAAAAAAACAATATTTTGGACTTTTTGCTATTAAACATGTCCAGTAAAAAAAATTTAAAAAAATCAAATTTCATCATACATTTAGGCCAAAATGTATTCTGCTACATGTCTTTGCTAAAAAAAAATCCAAATTGGTTTATGTGACAGTTATGTTTACAAATGTCGATATAGATAATGGGATTTTTTTTTCTACTAGTAATGGTGGCAATCAGCAACTTTTAGCGGGATTGCGGCGGACATTCTGACACTGGGGGGGTCACTGACTCCCCAGTGACATCAATACAGTGATCAGTGCTAACAAAAAGCACTGACACTGTACTAATGGCACTGGACAGGAAGGGATTAATGTGAGGGACGATCAAAGGGTTAATTGTGTGATGGGAGTGTTTTTACTAGGGGGTGGGGAGGGTGTTCTTCACTGTAAGCACACTGATAGGGATGGCTGTACTGTGCACAGCAGTGTGCTCGAGCTGACATGGAGGAAGATTGTAAACAAAACAATCTTCCTCCCCATTGGATTGACATTCGCGGCTGCGAATGTCAATCACCGGGTCCTGGCCGGTAATTACCCACCGGCGCCTGGTGATTACCAAGCATCTCCGACGAGGAGGAAGATTGTTTTGTTTACAAACAATCTTCCTCCCTGTCAGCTCGAGCACACTGACCCCCCCCGTGTCAGAATGTTCACCGCAGTCCCGCTAAGAGTCGCTGATTGCCGCCATTACTAGTAGAAAAAAAAATTCCATTATCTATACCGCCGTTTGTAAACATAACTGTCACGTAAGTCAATTCATTTACACGTATTGTGCGTATTGTGATATTTTTTTTCTAGGAAGATGCAAAATGACGTATATATACATGAATCTGCGCACAGGTGCTGCCCTGTAGCAGTATATCTGCTATAGGGAGGTCCTTAAGCGGTTAATGTTAGAATTCCAGTAGCTGGAGGCAGTAAAACTGTCTCTCAGCTGCCTATTTACTGCTCCATGATGCCAGTATTAAAGCGTCCTTAAAGCATAACAAAACTCACCTCAGCTCAAGCGGTGTGGCGTCCCTGAACTCCCCGCCTGGCTGCTGACATCTTCAGGTGGCCAGTTTCCCAGGTTCTGATCGCCAGCCACTGTCATTGGCCAGGCAGGAATGACATCACTCCCGTGCATACGTGGGAGTTCAGTCAGATTCAGCATTGCCAAATTTTTACACCGAGGTGTGCCTGCATAGCTCACTCTACAAGCAGGTAAGTAGCTTTAATGCAAAAGAGACAAACCATGTCTCTTCTACATTGAAAATTCTGCCTGCAGATATACTGACAGGAAGCTTCAATGAACTACCATGCCGCTCCACAGCACCGCGGTAGTCAACTGAAAACTACAAGCTGACAGTGGCTAAGGCTGTGAGGACTTGTAGACACTCCTTCACAGAACTCTGTGAATGAGTGATGCAGCTGTGTGGGCGAAGCCCTGCACGGCCGCTCTGTTTTCAAATCTGACAGATAGTATGAGGAAACCTCTCCCCGTACTATCTTGCAGAGTGAGGGGGGCAACAGGCATGGCTGCGGCTATGGGAACATGTTACAAGTTCCACCCTAAAAACGGGAGAAACATGTAACATGTTCCCAAAGTTGAAACACTGTCTGCAGGCAGCTATATTAATGAACTACACTGCTATATACTGTGCATCACATGAATGATTCACTTGCAGAAAAGCAAAGATTACTCATTTTAGAGCCTTCTCTTTCAATTACTAAAGGGCATGCTACAGCTGACTTTACAGCTAAATAGATATTCCTTAAAGTGTTTCTAAACCCAGGACCCTGCATTCACTATATCCAGTCTCCTACAGTACACAGAACATGGAAGTGCAATTATTTTAGTAAATATAAACTACTAAAATATATAGTTACATAGTTAATCTTGCTGAAAAAAGGCAAAAGTCCATTCAGTTCAACTATAACAAAAAAAATTATAATCCTATACCCACAGTTGATCCAGAGGAAGGGAAAAAAAACCCAGCAAAGCATGATCCAATTTGCTCCTGCAGGGGAAAAAATTCCTTCCTGATCCTCCTAGAGGCAATCGGATATTCCCTGGATCCCCTTTACCTATAAATGTTAGTATCCAGTTATATTATGTGTATCTAAGAAAGAATCCAGGCCTTTTTTTAAAGCAATCCACTGAGCTGGCCAGAACAAACTTTTGAGGAAGTCTATTCCACATTTTCACAGCTATTACTGTGAAGAAACTTTTCCGTATTTGGAGATTAAATCTCTTTTCCTCCAGACGTAAAGAGTGCCCCCTTGTCCTCTGTGATGGCCTTAAGATGAAGAACTCTTCCCCGAGTTCACTATATGAACCACTGATGTATTTATACATGTTGATCATATCCCCCTTAATCTCTTCTTCTCAAGAGAGAATAAATTCAGTTCCTCTAATCTTTCCTCATAGCTGATCTCCTCCATGCCTCTTATTATTATTATTATTACAGTATTTATAAAGCGCCAATAGTTCGCTCAGCGCTGTACATTACAATGGGGGACAGAACAATAACAATACAATACAATGCAAAACATGAGGGGATCGAGGGCCCTGCTCTTTCAAGCCTACAACTTATCAGTTTGGTTGCCCTTCTCTGTACTTGCTCCAGTTCTCCAATGTTTTTTTTTTTGTGAATTGGTGATCAAAACTGAACTGCATATTCCAGATGAGGTGTTTATTAATGATTTGTACAGAGGTAAAATGATATCTCTCTCTCTCTGGAGTCTATACCTCTTTTTATACAAGGGGGGATTTTGCTCGCTTTAGAAACCGCAGCTTGGCATTGCATGCCATTTTTAAGCTTGTGATCTACCAGAACTCCCAGATCCTTCTCCACCATTGATTCCCCCAGTTGTACTTTCCCCTAGTATGCATGATGCATGTATATATTCTTAGCCCCCAAGTGCATAACCTTACATTTATAAACATTAAACCTCATTTTCCACATAGTTGCCCAAAATAAACAGTGCATTGAGGTTGGCTTGTAAAATTGGAGACATCCTGAAAAGACTTTATTCCACTGAAAGCTTGGTGTCATCTGCAAAGACTGAAATGGTATTTTTTAATCCCAGACCCTATATCGTTTATAAATATCCACTTACCCTCCGAGGATTTATATGCCCCTTCCTGACCAGGCAAATTTCTGTGATATGCGCGCTGCATTACTTTAACTGATAATTGCGCAGTCATGCGAATGCTGCAACGCTCCCACAAATAGAGCTTTCTTTTGGTAGTATTTGATCGCGCTGCGCATTTTTTTTTTATTTTTTGCGCTATAAACAAACATCCAGTAAACAAATGTAAAAAATCAAATTTCATCATAAATTTGGGGCAAAACATATTCTGCTACGTCTTTGCTAAAAACAATTCCAATACATGGAAATTAATTGGTGTTCATGAAAGTTATAGCATCTACAAATGGCGGGTATAATATACACTGGAATTTTTTGCTAGTAATGGTGGCGATCAGTGACTCATAGCGGGACTGTGGTGGGCATTCTGACACTGGGGGAAACTGATTTGGGTCATCTGTCATCCCAAGTGACACCAGTACAGTGATCAGTGCTAATAAAAAGCAAAGGGGTTAACATCTGATGTGAGCAAAGGGTTAACTGTGTGCTGTTTCACTGTGTGCTGTGTGTGTGCTTTACATTGTAAGCACACTGCTTTGTATTGCTCTGGTATGCAGAGCAATACAAAGCAATGTGCAGGAGCTGACAGGGAGAGATCTGTATTGTTTACATACCAGGTCTCTCCCTTGTCAATGATACTCAGTGACCGCCGGGGTGCCAACGGGAACCTGCTGATCGACAGCTGAGGCCAGGGCAATTTTTAATATGGATTGGACCCTGGTCAAATATTTTTTTGGGGGCCCCCCCTAGCCACCACCCCCCTCCCCCAGCCCCCCACTCTGAGACATACAAATAATAGCAGCTAGACTCAAATCAGTTTACTGCAGCGCAGATCAGGCAGCAATTGGTTTCCAGAGGTTACAGCATATCATTTACTACTCACTGATTCCTAGAGGTTACAGCATGCATTACGGCTTACTGATCAGTTGCTAGAGCTTACAACACATCATTTCTGCTTGCTTATTGGTTGTTAGAGGTTATACTGCACATCATTACTGCTCACTGATTAATTGCTAGAGGGTACTGCACATCCTTACCCGCTCACTCATTGGTTCTTAGAGGTTACTGCACATCATTACCACTCACCGATTTGTCGCTAGAGATTATTGCACATCATTCCTGCAAACTGATTGGTTTGCTAGAGGTTGCTGCACATTATTACTGCTCACAAATTGGTTGCTAGAGGTTACTGCACATCATTACAGCTCACTGATTGGTTGCTAGAGGTTACAGCACACAATCTTCTCCCTTCCCGCACACCACAGACTGCAGAGGGGAAAAGATGCCCACCAATAGAGAGAAATTCTAAAACTTGTTATTAGCAATGAGCATATCAGATAATACACAACTATGAAGGTTCACTGAGTGCAAGTATGAATAGAGCCCAATGTGAGCAGCATCTCCAAGGATGGGTTGCCAGGGTTTATAATGTATATAAAGAGTGCAGGGTTGAAGGGGGACACTACGTACAGACTGCAGGGTTGAGGGGTGCACTTTGTACAAAGTGCATGGTGTGTTGAGGGGTGGGCTGTGCACAGCGTTCAGGGTTGTGCTGCGTATGGGTGCAGGATTGAGGGGTGTGCTATGTACTGTATGCAATTCAGGGTTGAGGGATGCGCTATGTATAAAGTGCAGGATTGAGGGATGCGCTATGTATAAAGTGCAGTATTGAGGGGTGCGCTATGTATGAAGTGCAGGGTTGTGGGGTGCGTTGTGTACTGAGTTCAGGGTTACACTGTATGGAGTGCAGGACTGAGGGGTGTGCAGTGTAAGGAGTGCAGAATTGAGGAGTGCCCTGTGTATGGAGAACAGGGTTGAGGGGTGCGCTATGTATGGAGTGCAGGGTTGAGGGGAGCGCTGTATATGGAGTGCACGGTTTGAGAGGTGCGCTATGTACGTAGTGTAGGTTCTATGTATGGAGTGCAGGGTTGAGAGGTGCACTGTGTACAAAGTTTGGGTTACACTGCGTATGGAGGGCAGGGTTGAGAGGTGCGCTGTGTACGGAGTGCAGGATTGAGGGGTGTGCTATGTATGGAGTGCAGGTTCTATGTATGGAGTGCAGGGTTGAGAGGTGCACTGTGTACAGAGTTTGGGTTACACTGTGTATGGAGGGTGGGGTTGAGAGGTGCGCTGTGTACGGAGTGCAGGATTGAGGGGTGAGCAGTGTACAGAGTGCAGGGTTGAGGGGTGTCAGGAATGGACTTGCCAATAGTGGTGGGACTCACCTGCCTTGTGGGCTGCAATACCATGGGGCTGGCCAGTGGGTGCTCTCAACAACCTGAGGCTCACTTCGGCAATTAGCCATCACCTGGGGCTGATTGCAGGTGGTGTATTTAAGGGATGGCCAGACCTGCAGTATGTGCCTTGTTGTACTGTTTGCTTGGCCCTGGTTTTCCTGATTCTGTTTCTGCTGTCCTGACGCTGCTTGAACTCTGCCTGTACTGACCTTGGCTAGTCCTGACCACTCTCCTGCCTGCCTGACTACTCTTGTATTGTATGTTATCTGTTGGAGGTTTGGTTCAGTTTGTTTGCAATGTGTTATGTTTAGTTTATGGCACTGCGTTTTTGTATTGTTTAGTCTTAATAAATTATATTATTTACTATATCTGAAGCCTACGTTTCCCTGTGTCAGTCCACACACTTCTGGTCACACACACCCGCATCCCTGACAAGGTGGTGCTGTGTACATTCCAAAGCTCTCTTCCCAACAGATTTCATTTTCAGAGCTCACCCACTGAAAGCACACACACAGACAGACACACACACACTCAGAACACACATACACACACATATACACACTCAGAACAAAACAACACACATATACACTCAGAAACACAAATACACATAGACACACACACACACACTGAGAAACACACATACTGTAAACACACTCAGAAAACACACACTCACACAGACATACACACACAATTTTCACAGTGGGGCTGCAGAGGAATACTTACAGTGTGTCCATGCAGCCTACCAGTGAGTGGAAGCTTCTGCCTGTGGGGAGTCCCCGCCCCCTCAATCCTCTGCTCTCCTATGGAGATTGATGTGTAGAGCAGGGAGGGTTTTTTTCTGAGCGGCCGCCCAGAGAGCTCCTTACAAGCTGTCACAGAAGTGACTGTAAGTACAGAAGTGAGCAGTTCAGGTGGCGAAAGGCTGAAAAAAATGAAAAACTCAGGCAGGCAGTGTGGGTTTAGGGGGTAGTGGGACCTTGGGCCCCACAACAATGACTGGCAGCTGCCCCTTTTGCTCCCCGTTAAAGACAGCCCTGGCCGCCTACCGGGGTGGAAATCCAAAATCATGTATATATTCATGATTTTGAGCAGCGTGCCATCCTGTAGCAGTATTTCTGCTATAGGGTGGTGGGGAAAGCGGATATATTAAAAAGTAGGGGGTCCCAACACTGAACCTTGCTTGGGGGTACACCACTAACAACCGTAGATCATTCAGAGTATGAATCATTAACCACTACTCTCTGAATACGATCATTTAGCCAGTTTTTTCTATCCTTGATTATTTTTACATACTGATTTTTCCAAGCCTGTAGGCTTTACCTTACACATTAGCCATGTGTGGGGAACTGTGTCAAACGCTTTTGCAAAATCCAAGTATACCACGTCCACCGCCACCCCTCTGTCCAAGGGTTTTGCTCACCTCATAAAAAGAAATCAGATTTGTTTGAAAACTTCTGTCTTTCATGAATCCATGCTGTGTTGGCTTAAAATATTTTTTTTCCAGCAAGAACTCATCTACAGTGGGGCAAAAAAGTATTTAGTCAGCCACCAATTGTGCAAGTTCTCCCACTTAAAAAGATGAGAGAGGCCTGTAATTTGGTATCATAGGTAGACCTCAACTATGAGAGACAAAATGAGAAAAAAAATCCAGACAATCACATTGGCTGATTTGCAAAGAATTTATTTGCAATTTATTGTGGAAAATAAGTTTTTGGTCACCTACAAACAAGTTCAAGATTTCTTTCTCTCACAGACCTGTACCTTCTTCTTTAAGAGGCTCCTTGTTTTGCAATTCATTATCTGTGGTGAAATGGCACCTGGGGTTTGAACTTGTTATTAGTATAAAAGACACCTGCCCACAACCTCAACAAAAGTCACACTCCAAACTCCACTTATGGTGAAGATAAAAACTGTCGAAGGACACCAGAAAAAACAAAATTGTAGACCTGACACCAGGTGGGAAGACTGAATCTGCAATAGGCAAGCAGTGAGTTGGAGTGAACATCGCGAATCAACTGTTGAGAGCAATAATTAGAAAATGGTGTTTGACAGTACAAGTACCACTGATAATCTCCCTCGATCTAGGCGCCCCGCAAATCAAACCCCGTGCGGGTCAATAGGGAATCAACAAAAGTGGATAGAGAAAAATCTGAGGACCCCATTGAGATCAATAGCGTGGCGTTATGATCGAGGTTGAATAACTCAGTGGTCTTGTATGTATCGGAAGTTTCAAGATTATTGCTCCTACAAGTTGAGCATGGTTCACAACAAAGCCCTGCCCACCGGCTCATTGCAGATTCAGTGGAATGGGGGAGCTGGGAGACAGTATATTCAGGATTTTGTGGGGGGCAAAACGCTTAAATCCCTTCGAAAGCTCTTTGCCAAAAACCAAGTACGGTTTCTTTTTAGAGGTGGTGAAAGTGTATAGATGTGGGGAGGTTGTCTGGGTTTACTAAAACAAGTTCAATAAGGTGCCATTAATCGAAGGTAATGAGGGCAGGGGCGGAGGGAGCTCTTAAAGAAGAAGGTACAGGTCTGTGAGAGAAAAGAAATCTTGCTTGTTTGTAGGTGACCAAATATTATTTTCCACAATAAAATTGCAAATAAATTCTTTGCACAATTCAGCCAATGATTGATTGTCTGGATTTTTTTTCTCATTTTGTCTCTTCATAGTTGTGTCTACCTATGATACCCAATTTCAGTGTGGGCCTCTCTCATCTTTTTAAGTGGTGGGAACTTGCACAATTGGGGGTGACTAAATAACTTTTTTTGCCCCACTGTAGAGTGAGTTCTTGCTGGAAAAAAATATTTTTTAAGCCACACAGCATGGATCATGAAAGACAGAAGTTTTCAAACAAATCTGATTTTCTTTTATATGAGGTGGGGAGCAAAACCTTGGACAGAGGAGGGGTGGCGGTGGAGTGGTTATACTTGGATTTTGCAAAAAGCGATTGACACAGTTCCCCCACACATGGCTAATGTGTAAGGTAAAGCCTACAGGCTTGGAAAAAATCAGTATGTAAATGGATAGAAAACTGGCTAAATGATCGTATTTCAGAGAGAAGTGGAGATGCCGTTTAATGATTCATACTCTGAATGATTGAATGTCTACGGTTGTTAGTGGTGTACCCCAAGGTTCAGTGTTGGGACCCCTACTCTTTTTAATATATATTCGCTTCCCCACCACCCTTATAGCAGAAATACTGCTACAGGATGGCACGGCTGCTCAAAATCATTTTTTGTGTGTGTATGTCTGTGTTGTGTGTGTTTTTTGTGTGTTTACAGTTGTGTTTTCTTTTGTGTGTGTGGGTGTTTTTTTTGTTTTTTTTTTTTGTTTTGTTTTGTGTGTGTGTTTGTTGTGTTTGTTTATATTTTGTTATTTGTGGGTTTTTGTGTTTCTTCAGGACAGCAGAAACAGAATCAGGAAACCAGGGCCAAGCAAACAGTACAACAAGGCACATACTGCAGGTCTGGCCATCCCTTAAATACACCACCTGCAATCAGCCCCAGGTGATGGCTAATTGCCGAAGTGAGCCTCAGGTTGTTGAGAGCACCCACTGGCCAGCCCTGGTATTGCAGCCCACAAGGCAGGTGAGTCCCACCACTATTGGCAAGTCCATTCCTGACACCCCTCAACCCTGCACTCTGTACACTGCTCACCCCTCAATCCTGCACTCCGTACACAGCGCACCTCTCAACCCCACCCTCCATACACAGTGTAACCCAAACTCTGTACACAGTGCACCTCTCATAAAACCCTGCACTCCATACATAGAACCTGCACTCCATACATAGCACACCCCTCAATCCTGCACTCCGTACACAGCGCACCTCTCAACCCTGCCCTCCATACGCAGTGTAACCCAAACTTTGTACACAGTGCACCTCTCAACCCTGCACTCCATACATAGAACCTACACTACGTACATAGCGCACCTCTCAAACCGTGCACTCCATATACAGCGCTCCCTCAACCCTGCACTCCATACATAGCGCACCCCTCAACCCTGTTCTCCATACACAGGGCACTCCTCAATTCTGCACTCCTTACACTGCACACCCTCAGTCCTGCACTCCATACAGTGTAACCCTGAACTCAGTACACAACGCACCCCACAACCCTGCACTTCATACATAGCGCACCCCTCAATACTGCACTTTATACATAGCGCATCCCTCAATCCTGCACTTTATACATAGCGCATCCCTCAACCCTGAATTGCATACAGTACATAGCACACCCCTCAATCCTGCACTCCATACGTGCAGCACAACCCTGAACGCTGTGCACAGCCCACCCCTCAACCCTGCACTTTGTACAAAGTGCACCCCTCAACCCTGCAGTCTGTACGTAGTGTCCCCTTCAACCCTGCACTCTTTATATACCCTGGCAACCCATCCTTGGAGATGCTGCTCACATTGGGCTCTATTCATACTTGCACTCAGTGAACCTTCATAGTTGTGTATTATCTGATATGCTCATTGCTAATAACAAGTTTTAGAATTTTCTCTCTCTATTGGTGGGTCTCTTTTCCCCTCTGCAGTCTGTGGTGTGCGGGAAGGGAGAAGATTGTGTGCTGTAACCTCTAGCAACCAATCAGTGAGCTGTAATGATGTGCAGTAACCTCTAGCAACCAATTTGTGAGCAGTAATAATGTGCAGCAACCTCTAGCAAACCAATCAGTTTGCAGGAATGATGTGCAAATATCTCTAGCGACCAATCGGTGAGTGGTAATGATGTGCAGTAACCTCTAAGAACCAATGAGTGAGCGGTAAGGATGTGCAGTACCCTCTAGCAATTAATCAGTGAGCAGTAATGATGTGCAGTAACCTCTAACAACCAATAAGCAAGCAGAAATGATGTGTTTGTAAGCTCTAGCAACTGATCAGTAAGCCGTAATGCATGCTGTAACCTCTAGGAATCAGTGAGTAGTAATGATATGCTGTAACCTCTGGAAACCAATTGCTGTGCCTGATCTGCTGCAGTAAACTGATTTTGAGTCTAGCTGCTATTTATTGTATGTCTCAGAGTGTGGGTGGGGGGGCTGGGGAGGGTGGGTGGTGGCTAGGGGGGCCCCCCAAAAAAATATTTGACCAGGGTCCAATCCATATTAAAAATTGCCCTGGCCTCAGCTGTCGATCAGCAGGTTCCCGTTGGCACCACCCCGGCGGTCACTGAGTATCATTGACAAGGGAGAGACCTGTATGTAAACAATACAGATCTCTCCCCTGTCAGCTCCTGCACATTGCTTTGTATTGCTCTGCATACCAGAGCATATACAAAGCAGTGTGCTTACAATGTAAAGCACACACACAGCACACAGTGAAACAGCACACAGTTAACCCTTTGCTCACATCAGATGTTAACCCCTTTGCTTTTTATTAGCACTGATCACTGTACTGGTGTCACTTGGGATGACAGTGACACCAAATCAGTTTCCCCCAGTGTCAGAATGCCCACCACAGTCCCGCTATGAGTCACTGATCGCCACCATTACTAGCAAAAATTCCAGTGTATATATACCGCCATTTGTAGATGCTATAACTTTCATGAACACCAATTAATTTCCATGTATTGGAATTGTTTTTAGCAAAGACGTAGCAGAATATGTTTTGCCCTAAATTTATGATGAAATTTGATTTTTTACATTTGTTTACTGGATGTTTGTTTATAGCGCAAAAAATAAAAAATGCGCAGGCGATCAAATACTACCAAAAGAAAGCTCTATTTGTGGGAGCGTTGCAGCATCGCATGACTGCGCAATTATCAGTTTAAAGTAATGCAGCGCCATATCACAGAAATTTTGCCTGGTCAGGAAGGGGCATAAATCCTCTGGAGGGTAAGTGGATATTTATAAACGATATAGGGTCTGGGATTAAAAAATACCATTTCAGTCTTTGCAGATGACACCAAGCTTTTCAGTGGAATAAAGTCTTTTCAGGATGTCTCCAATTTACAAGCCAACCTCAATGCACTGTTTATTTTGGGCAACTATGTGGAAAATGAGGGTTAATGTTTATAAATGTAAGGTTATGCACTTGGGGGCTAAGAATATACATGCATCATGCATACTAGGGGAAGTACAACTGGGGGAATCAATGGTGGAGAAGGATCTGGGAGTTCTGGTAGATCACAAGCTTAAAAATGGCATGCAATGCCAAGCTGCGGTTTCTTAAAGCGAGCAAAATCCCCCCTTGTATTAAAAGAG
>CATNWA010008590.1:0-11562 GCA_951230385.1 Staurois parvus
TTTCTCCACTCTATGTGAACAGTCCTTATATATAAGTTTAATACACAATCTTCATGCAGGTGATGTAAAGTGCCCCAACTGTGTTACCCAAAAATAGCTGCAAGGGCCCCCCTCCCTCCTTACATAGACCCTGAGGTAAACTGTTTTAGGAAACAGAACCACCTAGTGTATCACAGGATCTCCCAGCGATGTTATCTATACCCAGCTTTCTTTGGTTCCTATTACAAAGACCCTACAGGGCAACTCGCCTTAAGAGACAGACACCACTCAGGTGTATCACAGGATCCCCCAGCGCTGTTTACTTTATTCACTTTCCCTTCTTTTTCATGCATAAACAAAAGACTCTTGTTTTAAAACCGCTTTTTTATATCGACCGTACACGAGTAACTCTCAATGTTGTTCATCTTTCATGTTAAATATGGCTCCTTACCTCATGCTTGCCTGCCTTGCATGGGTATTAGATATGGGGGTTTAAATTGGGCCCGCCACCCCGGAAAATTTACATCCCCGCGCCCCCAGAATCCCCCTCGGTCCCGAGCGTTGGTCCGGGGTAAATTTTTCCCCTCGGGGTCACGTGATCAGGTGAGCAAGCGTGGTACTGGAGGAGGTTCTGGGAGCCGGTGACATATTTCCGGTGTGGCGGCCATTTTGAAACCCCCTATATCTATCCCCATGAAAGGCAGGCTAGATGGGGTGGGGAGCATTTTGTTAACATGAAAGATGAACCAATCTTGTGGGTAGTTATCTCTGTGTACGGTTTGATATAATAAATGGGTTTTCATATGAGAGTTTTGTTTATGCATAAAACAGAGAGGAAGTTGGTATAGAGTATAACAGGTGGGGAGGATCGTTTTACACTGGTGGTGTCTGTTTTTTAAAGGAAGTTCCCCTGTAGGATTTTTGTAAGGGGAAACCCCAAAGGGGAAAGGGTATGGTAACATCGCGGGGGAGGACCCTGTGATACCCGAGTGGGTTGTTCCCTAAAGGGGTGGACCCGCGGGGTTATGAAAGGAGGTGAGGGGCCATTGCAGCTATTTTTGGATATACCTTTGTGGACATTGAATACCTGATGAAGATTGTGTATTAGACAATTTTAATATATGGACATGTTCACAAGGTGGAGATCTATATTAGGTTTTGTGATATTGTTTGTTTGGTCACTTGGTCACTTTGAATTTTCCCCTTTCGGGGAAATTTTCCGGTTTTGCCATTTATTGAATATAATTGATCATTGGTCATTTTTGATTTTTCCCCGGAGGGAATACTGTGTTACATTTTTTTTTAAATACTGTATTTGCACGTGCATTTTTTATGATAAATTTTTGATTTTTCTTTATTTTTTTAAAATAGTACTTTTGTTTTTGTGTTTGCATTGCACTTTTATTTTTTTTTTTTAAAGTATGTCCCTTGGTGTATGCTATGCTCAAGGAGGATGATGCTGATTCTATTGATGTTTGGGCAGTGGATTCCCGTGGGGGTTTCTGTCAGTCAAGAAAACGGGCTGGTGGATGTGTGGTGCCAAATCTAACACAGGAGATACAAGCATGCCAATGTAGGCAGACATTGTTGTCAGGGCTCCCAGGTTGACCCAGTGGTGAGTGGAATGATGCAGGGAACGCAACGCTTCAGAAATGTGATAAAACAATATATTTATTAACACTAACCTTACAAACATAAAGCGCAGGGCACTATAAACATAATTACAGTTCAAACAAACAAACCAAACCACCTACAGGATACAGTTACATACAAGCAAGCGTCGTCAGGCTAGGCCGGGTCAATATCCATTGGGCAGGTAGGTACGGGGGGGAGAAAGCAGAGAATGGTCTGGTGGTCCCCAGGCAGGTTCAGCAGGGTAGCAAAGCAGCTGTGGTACAGAGGGTCAGGCAGAGGAGAGGTGGTCAGTGGTGCACCAGCCAGGGATCAGAGCAGGAGAATGTCCAGCAAGCAGTTCAGATCAGGGTCAGCAAAGGAATCAGAAACAGGAGCAGGAACGGATACAGGGGCCCAGAGACAACACAACCACCAAGCAGCAGTGTCTGCAGGTCTGGCCATGTCTTAAATACCACCAGTCATAATTTCAGTTTCCAGGTGTTGTTTTGTTTGACGGCTGCAAGGTTGGCGTCTCTGATTGCTGGGAGCACACGTGGCCAGCCCTTGGTACTGCAGATCTATAAGGCCAGGTGAGTCCCACCTATTTGGCTGCCTGTCCATACCTGACAGTACCCCCCCCCTCACGGAGCGGGGCCTTCCAGGATCGCTTCAAAACACGTCCTCGCTTGGGCAAAAAATGTTCCACCGCCGGGTCTGGTAACTGGCGGGTCTCAAAGACTGGATACTGGCAAAGGCACTTTCCGGGCAGCGGCCGGGCAGAGACACATTCGTGCAGGCCTCGGGCCGCTGCACAGTCGGGCTGGACTCAGGGCAGCGGCGCACCTGGGCTGTGAGGCTCCGGGCAGAAGAGGCCCATTGGGCGAGGACACCGGGCAGAGGGGCACATCGGGCAGAGGCACATCGGGCAGGGGGGTGACTCCGGGCAGAGGCAACGGGCAGGGTCACATCGGGCTGAGGCTCCGGGCAGAGGACATCCGGGCAGAAGGCACAGTCGGGCAGGACCTCCGGGCAGAGAGGCACATCGGGGCAGGGGCTTTCGGGGCAGAGGCACATCGGGCAGGACTTTCCGGGAGAGGCACATGGATTACCAGGCGGAGCGAGGCACCGGGCCCCGGGGCAGGGCGACAGGACGGGACCACGGGCGGGGGCGCCAAGGCACGGGCCCCGGGCGGTATGCAGGCAGCAGGCACCGGGCCCCTCGGCGGGGCGGGGACAGGCATCGTGCCCCCAGGCGGGGCGACAGATCGTGCCCCCAGGCGGGGGCGACAGGCATCGTGCCCCCGGCGGGGGCGGCGGGCGCGGACCCCAGGCGGAGCGACAGGTCTCGGGCCTCAGGCGTGTAGCGGCGGGCGCCTGGACCCCCAGGCGGAGCGACAGGTCTCGGGCCCTCAGGCGGGCGGGGGAGCGGACACCCATGTGGAGTTAAGCGACAGGTCTCGGGCCTAGGCGGGGTAGCGTCTGGGGCGCCGGACCCCCAGGCGGATCGGACAGGTTCTCGGGCCTAGGCGGAGCGGCGGGGGCGCCGGACCCCCGGAAGGAGCGACAGGTCTAGGCCCTCAGGCGGAGCGGCGGGGCGCCGGACCCCAAGTGGAGCGAAAGGTCTCAGGGCCCTCAGCGGAATAAAGCGGCGGGCGCGGGACCCCCAGGTGGAGCGAAAGGTCTCGGGCCCCTACAGCGGAAGCGACAGAAGGTCTCAAGGCCACCAGGCGGGGGCGGCGGCGGGCGCCGGATTCCCAGGCAGAGCGTTGCGGGGGGCGCTGGACCCACCATGCGGAGCAACAGAGTTCTCGGGCCCCCAGCGGGAGGAGCCGTGCGGGCACCGAGGGTCACCAGGCACCGGACAAGTGGGCCTCCGGAGTCAAACTGGTATGTCCAGCAAGGCACATGGGGTCAGACATTGGATGGTCTGGCTGGTCAGCGGGCAATGGGTCACCAGGCATAGGTCATTTGGCTCGACATCTGGTCACCGCGTGTCATCTGGCAAGGCAGTGGGCTCCGAGTCAACTGGTATGATCGCGGGCATGAGGTCAGAACATTAGAGTCGTCTGGCTGGAACTAGCGGCATCGGAGTCACCGAGGACATCCAGGACATTATTGGCTCAACAGCGGGCTCTACCGAGTCAATCTGGCTACGACAATCGGGGCTCCGAGTCAACTGGTATGGAACGCAGGTCATGGGGTCAGACATTGTATGGTACAGCCGGACAGTGGCCACTGGGGTCACCAGAGCATCAGGGTCATATTGAGCTTGCCGGCGGAGACACCAGCGGTCATCTCTGGCAAGGCAGTGGGGCACCGGAGTCAACCAGGCATTGGATGATCGTCTGGCTCGACATGCGGTTCAGCAATCGGGTCCACCAGTACTGGACAGCGGGGCACTGGGTCACCCAGGCATCAGGTCTTTTGAGCTTGGCTCGACAGCGGGCACTGCGTCATCTGGCAAGAGCAGTGGGCATCCAGAGTCACCGAGGTACGGACAGCGGAAGCACCTGAGATCAATTGTCAACGGACAGTCTGGGCTCAACCGCGGGCATCAGGTACCCGGAACATCTGGTATCAACAGACGGTGCATCGAGTCAACCTGGCTTTCAGGTCAATAGCTTGATTCACTCAGGCGGATCGAGTTTCCTCATGGCAAGGTAGTGGGCAACGGGTCATCAGGCTGAGTGAGATCATCAGGCCTCGAGGAGAGGCGCCATCAGCTGAGGAGAGGCATGACAGGACTGAGGCACTGAGGTCATCAAGGACTGAGGTCATTTGGCAATGCCAAGGGCACTGAAGTCATCTGGCAAGGCAGGCTAGAGAGTGGGCAATCGGAGGCTGTCACCAGAGTATGACCAGCTCAGGCGCTGAAGACAGATGCATCAGGCTGAAGAGAGGGAGCACTGGATCAGGCTGAAGACGAGGCATCAGGCTGAAAGACGGGCATCAGGCTGAAGACAGGCATCAGGCTGGCCTGTAACAGGCATCAGGCTGGGATGGATCAGGCTTCGATAGCATGTTAAGCAAAAAACAAGAAAAAAAAGAGTAGATTGCAAAATAGAAAAAGAAAAAATAGAAGCTAACCGAACATAAGGAAAAGCTTCTAGGTGAAACAAAAAAAATCACGAGAATAAACAAAAGAGTGAAGTAAAAAAAGTGGTTGACTCATACGGCTGATGATAGAGGCATAAAGAATGAAGTCAAAATGCTTCAACCTGGAGTATGAAAAGCTCATAGAAATAAAGCAGAAAGTCAAATAAAAAAAACAAAAAAATCCAATCGGTCCTGCACGCACAGTGGAGTGATTGGTGTATTCTCATTGGACACAGACAAAGTTGGTGCTGTACTATGTCATCTCTAGAGCTACAAAGAAAGGCACTGCAAGTGACAATACAACTCAGGTCAGCAAACAGGTTATAATCGCGTAGATTGCGAAGAAAACATACAAAAGGTCAAGGGACATCTAAAAATGGCGGCGCGGGGGGCTGTTGCAACACACAGACTTTTACAAAGATACTCAAAAAGCGGGGGGGGGTGGCGGCGGGCGAGGGGGGCGTGGAAAGTTAGAAATAAGGGTACAGTAACATTAGGGGGGTTATGTCTAGCATGGGCAGGAGGACTGGGCGGTTTGGGGTACAGGAGTAGGGTATAGAAAATCTAGGAAATGGGTCTAAATATAATACATGACTGGGAGAATAGAAAGGTGCGAGCGAAAAATCACTAAAGAGAGGCACAGCTAAGATCTCATCTCTGCCAGTGGGAGGGTTTGATCAGAGTGAAGCTGCATTACACATTAGGGTAGGGGTCTTGCGATCTAAATAACAGAGCACTACAAGTACATGAATACATATAGATCATCTTGAGAATCTAGTGAGAGGGAGGGGGGGGTGGGGGCGGACTCTTGATAGAATATGAAGGTAACCCACCTTAACAATGTAATAGACCAGGATAGGGAAAAGTATAGCCTGATAAAACTACTATATAAACCTAAAAATGGTGGCAAAAAACAAAAAAAAAAGAATAAAAAAGAAAAATAAAAAGCCAGGTATGAAAACCAAACATCCGCCCCCACACGCTTCACCCCCCACCCATGCAACCCCCCCCGCTCCCTCCCGTGCGCCCGCTCCTCCCGCGAACAATCCCCCCCCGCTATTGTTATACACACCCCCCCCGCCACCGCCGCCCGGGTCTCCCCTCCCCACCCCCGTCCCCCTCCCAGTTTGATAAAAACATAAAACACAAAGTCTCTCGCAAATATAAAAAAATGAAACAATTAAAAAAAAATAAACAACAATCAATAAGATCCAAACTAATAAAACATCATCGAGAGCCAAGATTTGGTCGCTTCCCTTGTGCAGACAATTAGAAAAGTCAAGGAAAAAAATTCGAAGACCCAGACTTGGTTTGTAAATGTCAGGGCTCCCAGAGTTCTGAAAAACCACACAAGAAGTAAAACTTTAAACAACACATGCAAGGGAAAACTATATAAACAATTTACACGAAAATTCCCGAATCAAAAAAACAAAATAAAACATTAAGACAAAAAAAAAAAATAAACGCAGGGCAATACTAAACATAATATCACAGACTGCAAAAAAACTAAACCAAAAAAAAACCAACCACACCTGACTAGATCAACAGTAACTTACAAAAAGCAAGCGATTTCAGGCAGGCCGAAAAAAAAAAGGCCGGTGCAATATAAAAGGGTCAGTAGTAGTAGGCATCAATGAGTGACTTCTTGAAACCATAGCGTAGACATGGATAAAAAGTCACAGGCAAAAGGTTCAGCAGCAAGCAGCGTAGTACAATAAACAGTAAAAAAGTGACAGATGGTAACAACAATACATGGGGAGTCGCAAGAACAGGGAGTCAAGCAGCCAAAGGATGAGTGCAAATTGGAGGTGTCGAAGCAGCACTTCCACAGATAAAAAGGGTCAAGCAAAAGGAATAATTAGCAAGAAGTCAGCCCAGGCGATGGTATCAAAAACAGATACAGGGGGCCTCAGAGAACAAACACAACACCCAAGGCAAAGAGTCCATGAAAAAGTTCTTGAAACAAGAGGCAAAAAAACCACGAGAAAAGGCGAAAAAATAACAGTTGAAACGTTTTCAAAAGAATAAATACAATACTTGAGCTTGAAGGTATGAGACAATAAAAAAAATGGGAAAACTAAAAAATTAATACGTCTGACACCCCCCCCCCCCCCCCTTGCTCATCCACCCTCAAAATGGCCCCCCCACCGTCTCACCCTCCAAACGCCCCGCCCCACCCCCGCCCCTTCCATATCCCATTAAGGATGTCTTGCAGTGGATGGTGGATGGATTTAGGAAACCCCCTTGACAACCAGATGAACCACGTGAGCCATGCGATGGCGCATGGCACAACCTTCCTTGACGCAGAGCAGACACCATGTTCTTTCCGTTGTCGGTCAACATGGTTCCGATTTTCAGTTTTGCGCGGAGACAGCCATCTGTCGTATTTCTCTGTTCATTACACCGAGCAAGGTTCCTCCCCTGTGTGAGACTACGTTCGCCAAGGCATACCAGGTGCAGCACAGCGTGACACCGTTGCGCCCTGCACATGTGATATGACCGGGTCGGGTAATGGGACTTGGCACGGGGGTGGCGGCTGAGGACAACGGCGGAAGAAGAGGTGGTAGAGGTCGGACATCTTTGTGGACCAAGGACGTGCAAACGTGGAGGCAAAAGCGGCGTGACCTGTCCAAGTTGCTGGTGCGGCTGTGACGGCACCACGTTCACCCAGTGGGCCGTAAATGACATGTACTGTCCCTGACCGTAGTTACAGCTCCACACGTCGGCGCTGCCGTGCACTTTGCAGAGACCGACATGCTCAAAGACTGGCCCACCATCTCTTTCTACATAGTGGAATGCAGGGCTGGCACTGCCTTTTTGACGAAGAAATGACGGCTTGGCACTCTCACCGTGGGCTTGCGGCACAAGCCATCATTTCGTCGGAAAGGTGCTAAAGAAGTGTCCACCACTTGGAAAGGGAGGGACTGCAGCACCAGCAACTTGGACAGGAGGACGTTCAGCTTTGGCACCGGTCGAGGGTGCGTGCTCGCAAAACTGTTGTCTCTTGGAAAACGGATTCCAAGAAAACTGCTGACGGAATCCGTGAAGAGGAGTAGCAGTGAGAAGGAGCATCTGAACGAGCGGAAGATGCCAACGACGACAACTCCCCTCAGCAGAGGATGTGTTGGAGGCCTTGACTGGCTGATGGGAGGGCGATTGACGGTCGGGGTGACGGAGCAAGTAACGGAGCGGGTGAGATGGAGCGGGGGCTGGGACAGGCAGCAAACCGCCGTATCTTTATCACGGTTTTTCCCAGGCCACCAAATGGCGACGCTGCAATATGCTGTCCGCAACGCTGTAGTCCCAGAACATGGGCCCCCTGGCCACGCTTGACTTTCTGGCCACATAGTCGACAATCACGGCCTACGAAACTTCCGGAGACCGTCAGGAAGCGGCTTGACGAGAAAAAATGTGTCTCACACCGCCGAGTAGGAACATTTGCCCCCGCTACTCCTCACTGGCTGACTGCTACTTCCTGCGTGCACAGAACCGGCACCACTACTGAAAAGAACCGTGGTGGTAGGCACGGCAGTGGAGCTGGTGCTCTACTCCGTGGCCGTTTGCCCCTCCACTGACACTGCTAGCGACCCTGCTGCCTCCTGGGCAACCCCACCGACTGTAAACTCTGCCAAGCTGCCACCCTCTTCTCCTGATGATGCGGAAAGAAATTGCTGATGACAAAAACGATGGCTTGCCAAGTGCGTATCAACCTCATCATCATCAAAAAGGGTCTGAAACCCCTCACTACGTAGGCCCCCAGCAGCGCTGCGTGATGCAAGAGAGTGTCCAGGAGACAAGACCTGTCTCTAGACCGGCTACCGAGCCACTCTCACTCGCCACTCTTCAGTCGCCTGGCTGCTGAAAAAGGCGGATGTCTCGGCCAAAACGTACTTGACCGCCCTCTGTTAGCGGGTCTTCCTCACTGTACAGTGGGGCTGAGGCCACAGCATGCGATAACTTCGCTTTGGTGAGGGAACACCAAGGAAAACAGGGGCAGGTAAAGGACACGTGATTTCAGTGGGCTTGTAAAGTCCGGGCCATGCCAACTAACGGTTTCTTGTCTGACGCTTATCCCACCGACCGTTGGCTGTAGCAACTCCAAAATTTGGTCAGAGGTTACTGGGAAAGAGGAAGCAACGACCGAGCTCGCCTCAACCAACCCAATCAGATAAACGGAACAGGGGTTTTTCGGTTGGAGACCACTGGATTGATACCGGCCGCAGAGATGACCGAACAGGCCTTAACAATGGCCTGCTCATGTTCCAAATAGCTTGCTCACAACTAATTTTCAATCTGCACACTACTTTAAATCATTCTCTGCCTGAGTCCCCTAAAACTTTGTAATCTTCATTCTGCCACATGAGTGACAAACTGACCCACTAAGCACTGTCTGTGTCTTTAGACATCGTCTTTATAATTCAACGATTCTGTGTTCGGCATCGAGTAACGAATTCTTGTCCCGCGCTAAGTAACGAGTAAATTCTGTTTGTCCTGAGTAACTGGTTTCTGTGGCCCACAGTAACAATTCTGGCCCCCTCAGTAGTAATTCTGGTTCTGTATCCCTGAGTGAACGTTTCTGTGGCCCTACAGCTGAACGGTTCTGTGTCCCTCAGTCAACAATCTGTGTCCACTGACAATGCTCTGGCTCGACCATAAAGCTGAAATGTCCCTGGGTAACAATTCACCATGAGTAACAGCTCGGTTCTGCAATTGTGGCACCCTCACTAACAATTCTGATGTCCCCTAAGTAACGTTTCTGTTCCCTGAGTAACAATTCTGTGCCTAAGTATCAACCTCTGTGTCCCTCAGTAGTAACAATTCTGTGTCCTCAAGTAGCCCCCTAACTTGTGTCTGTGTCCCTGAGTAACAATTCTGTGTCCGGCTACGAGGCCAGTAGTACCCTGACGTAACACTATTCTGTGATCGCCTGGCTGCTGAAAACAGTCAGTGACCGCCCTATTCAGTCATGGGCGCTGTTCCTGAGTAACAATTCTGTGTGGCCCTAAGTAACACGGTTCTGTGGTCCCTCAGTAACAATTCTGTGGTGTCTCGTGCCCTCCTAGTAACAATTTCTGTGAACGCCCGCTTGTGTCGCTCAGTAAACAGTTCTGTGGCGACCTGAGTACAATTCTGTGTCCCTGAGTCACACTTCTGTGTTGTCCTGGGAGTAGACAAGACCGTCTGGAGCACCGGGAACGTGAATGGTTCTGTCCCTCGGTAGTAACAATCTGTGTCCCATCGGTTTCTGTGTCCCTGAGTAACAATGTCTGCGTGTCGTGTCCCTGAGTAACACATTCTGCTGCACTGTAACAATTCTGTGCTCCCTCAGTAACAAATCTGTGTCCCTGAGTAACAATTTCTGTGTCCCTGAGTAACAATTCTGTGTCCCTGAGTAACAATTCTGTGGCCCTACAGTAACAATTCTGTGTCCCTGAGTAACAATTCTGTGTCTTGTCCCTGAGTAACAATTCTGTGGCCCTAAGTAACGGTTCTGTGTGGCCCTCAGTAAAATTCTGTGTCCCTCAGTAACAATTCTGTGTCTGTCCCTGAGTAACAATTCTGATGTGCCCTAAGTAACGGTTCTGTGGCCCTCAGTAACAATTCCTGTGTCCCTCCTGCCTAAGTAACAATTCTGTGGCCCTACAGTAACAAATTCTGTGGTCCCTCAGTAACAATTCTGTGTCCCTGAGTAACAATTCTGTGTCTGTCCCTGAGTAACAATTCTGTGTCCCTAAGTAACGGTTCTGTGGCCCTCAGTAACAATTTGTGTCCCTGAGTAACACAATTCTGTGTCCCTGGAGTAACAATTCTGTGTGGCCTAAGCTGTTAACAGTTCTTGTGGTCCTCAGTAACAATTCTGTGTCTGTCCCTCAGAGTAACAATTCTGTGGCCCTAAGTAACAATTCTGTGGGCCCTCAGTAACAATTTATGTCTGTCCCTGAGTAACAATTCTGTGTGTCCCTGAAGTAACAATGTTCTGTGTGCCCTGAGTAAACGGTTCTGTGCGCCCTCCAGTAACAATTCTGTGTCCCTGAGTAGTAAACCATGCTGTATCCCTCAGAAACAATTCTGTGACCCTTCAGGGGTTAAACAAATCTTGTGTTCTGAGTAACGTTTCTGTGGCCCTATAGTACATCAGTTCTGTGGTCACCTGAGTAAACAAGTTCTGTGTACCCTGAGTACATTCTGTGTCTGTCCCTGAGTAACAATTTTGTGGCCTATGTAACGGTTCTGTGGCCCTCAGTAACAATTCTGTGTCCATGAGTAACAATTCTGTGGCCCTAATTAACATTTCTGTGGCCTCAGTAACAAATTCTAGTGTCCCTCAGTAACAATTCTGTGTTGTCCTGAGTAACTATTCTGTGGCCCTAATTAACGTTTCTGTGGCCCTAAGTACAGTTCTGTGGCCCTCAGTAAACAATTCTGTGTCCCCTGAGTAACGTTTATGAGGCCATAAGTAACAATTCTGTGGGCCCTCAGTAAACAATTCTGGTGTCTGTCCCTGGGTAACAATTCTGTGGCCCTAAGTAAGGTTCTGTGGCCCTCAGTAACATTCTGGGTGTCCCTGAGTACAATTCTGTGGCCCATAAGTAACAGTTCTGTGGCCCTCAGTAACAATTCTGTGCCCTGAGTAACCCCAAATTTTGTGTCTGTCCCCGGTTAACAATTCTGTGGCCCTAAGTAACGGTTCTTGTGGCCTCAGTAACAATCTGATGTCCCTGAGTAAACAATTCGTGGCCCTAAGTAACGGGTTTTGTGGCCCTCAGTAACAATTCTGTTTTCCCTCGTAAAGTTCTGTCCCCAGAAAAAATTTGTGGCCCTAACTAATTCTGTGGCCTTTGTAACAGTTCTTGGCCCTAGAAAAATTCTTTT
>CATNWA010008592.1:0-10303 GCA_951230385.1 Staurois parvus
AAGAATTACAGGCCAAACAATATAAAGCCCAAATTCCATGCAAAATAATGGCCCCCGCTTTCACCCCAAAAAAATCTGAAAAAATTTCATACCGCCAGGGGGGTTTAAACCACCTGGGGCCAGGTTTTTTTTTTTTTTTAAAGAGCAAGTTTACTACCCCTTTTTACAACTAGCTTTTTTGGGCCCCCACCCCTTTTTAAACCATATCAATTTCTTTAAAAATTTGAAACCCAACAAAAGTTTGCAGCCCCAAAAAAAGAAAAATGAAGTTTAAATAAAGATTAAAAAAGGTAAACATAGAAATTGACCCAGATATTCTTTCCACATAATCACCCAATGAACATTTACAATAAGTCAATACACTTTTTATATACACAGAAAATTTCGTAGATACAGATGGCAATGAATTTTTTTCCAAAAGAAAAGCTAGGGATGGATTATCTGAAAATAAACACTGACCAAAAAAACAAGACATAAAAAAACTATCGGCACGCAGTAAAATCATCCATGGTTTTGTATATTTTATCCACTTGACCTCAGATGAATTTACTTCCCCTTCAGGACAAGATCCATTTTTTCGTTATAAACAGGCAATGCGATAACTTTAATCTACAATTAGCTCAGTCAATAGCACGCTGTGCAAAAATTAAATTTAATATAATAAAGTGAAAAAATTTTAGTTTTATTTTAAAACAGCTTGCCCACCATCCCTATAGTAGAAGTCTATCCATTCGAATGGTAGTTTTTTTGCTTCTTCCACGTCTTTCAGGTTTTGTTTGCCATTTTAAAAGCATTTGCGATTCAAATTAGCTGATCAGCCTATCATTTTCTTGCACTTCTTTATATTATATTATCCCCTCTCCAATCACTTTTAATCAAGTTACGCTGTTCTTCGAACAATGTCTAAAGCATCACAACAGCCGCAACCGGGCCCGCAACCTGCACCCGGCCTTCCCACCGCCCACTCCGGCTGCTACCCCTGCCTACAAAACGGGACAGCATCCTTAACCACTGTCAAGTCCTGACCTAGCCTCCTCCACGTACAACGACTCACCTATCAGCTACACTAGACTCTCTGGCACCCCTAACCACACGCAACATCAAACCCGAAACCACTCCAACCCTGGCAGAAGAACACACTAAACGCCTCAAACGTCCGCAGTCGTGCGCTGGAAGACATGGCGACATAACCAGGTCCCCTCATCACATGCTTCCGCTCGTGAGCAAATCTGCGCGTTCCTCACACTACACCAAACCCTTTCCGAACCCCCTCCAATGCCGCCCAAGGCAGGCCTACTTCGTAACACCTCATTAAAACACTCCTCTCCACCTGTCCTCACGCCGGCTCTTCTCCACTTTCAACTCCCTGCTCTCAACATCCCCCGCCTTCCTCCACTCAGTAAACACTCACTCACACTACGTCCACAGAGATTGCCACTACATTTTCTCGAACAAGATTGATGCACAATCCGTAAAGGGACATTGAGTCAAACTTGCACAGTCTAACCTCCTGCACCTAGCCTCTCCCCCCTCCATCACCCCCTCAACTCTCCTTTTCCTCTGACCTCCGCTAAACCGCAATACCTAGCCCCCCCCACCACACCTAAGGTCCCAGCACTTACTATAACCTCCCCAGCAACACTCCGCTTCCTTCAGTCCCATGCTACCTAAGCAAGGAGGTCAAGCTCAGCAGGTCTTCTCAGAAAGCCTGCCTCATCCACTTGCACACCCTGGACCCTATCCCCTCTCAACTCCTCCGGCATCACCCCCCTCCTCATTACCATCATTCCGCTCCCTCACCCACATCTTTCAATCTCTCCCTCTCTACTGGCGCATTCTCCTCCCCACCTAAAACATGCGCTCACGATCACACCCATACTCAAAAAAACCCTCTCTGGACCGCCACTGACCCTCAACAACCTTAGACCCATCTCCCTGCTCCACTCTCACCTTCCTTCCAAGCTCCTTGAAGACGCTTAGTCTAAACAATCGCCTAAGTCGCCCACCTAGACTGACAACAACCTCCTTGATCCACTACAGTTCCTGGCTTCTGTCCCCTACAACTCCACCGAAACCGCGCCTCCTCAAAAATCACCTACGACCTGCTTAACCGACAAAGCTAATGGGCACTACGCAGGTCCTCCTACTCCTCGACCTCCTCCGCGTCCTTTCACACATGTCGAGCTACCCCCTCCTCCTCCAATAAACTACACTCCCATTGGCATCAAGACAACCCCAGACTCACACTGCTCTCTTACTGGTCTCGTCCTCTTACCAATTCACCCCAACGCTCCCTTCACATGGTCCACCAACCATGGTTCCACCCCACAAAACCTCCCCCTCCTCTCCCCTCCACTCTCCACCTCTTTGTTGGGGTCACCCAAGTGCTCTGGTCGCCCCGACCCCTTCTCATCTCCATTCATAATCTACACCTCCTCCCTTGGCAAACTCATCACCACTCCCCACGATTTCAACTATCACCTCAACGCCTGAATGACACACAAAATTTACCTCTCCACCCCTCACACTCACCCCCTCCAATCTCCGCCCGCAAGAAAATCACCACCACCCACCCTCCTAAACGACATATCCAGACTGGATGTCGCTCCATTTCCCTCAAAGTTAGACCTCCTCCAAAACAGAGCTTCCTCATCTTCCCCGCACAGCCTGCAGCCCGCCACCCAACCATCCGTCCCATTCACTGACCAACAACACCACCATCCAATCCACGCCCGCAAGCCAAAGTCCTAGGTGTCAACCCTGGACTCAAAACCTTTCCTTCCAATCTCAATGTCCAATCACTCAGCAAATTCATGCAGGTTCCACCTCTGCAACCATTTCCAGGAAAGATACGTATACCTTCCTTACCCCAGGACACAACTAAACCAACTACTACACAATCCCTTATGATTATCTCACGCCTAGACCTACTTACTGCAACTCCCTCCTCACTGGCCTACCCCAAGTGCAGGCTCTCCCCCGCTTCAGACCCACCCCCAATCCTGAACTCAGCTGGCAGAAAGCAAAAGACTTTTTTTTCATCCACCTCACCAGCCGCTCCACCTCTGCCACCCCCCCCAGCCTCCTCCCTCCAACTGGCTTCCCAATTGCCCAACGCATTAAATTCAAATTGCTCACCCTGACCTATAAGGCCATTCACAATGCACTGCCCCAAACTACCCTCACGCGACGACCTGAACCCAAGGGTACCCACCCTACCCAACCGCGAAACCCTTCCGCTCAACTCAAAAGACTCCTACTTCTATCTAGCTCCCCTGGTCTCCTCCTCTCACGTCACGACTGCATGGACTTCTCCAGGACTTCCTCCCATCCTCTGGAACTTCACTACCCCCAAATCCCATCCATACTGTCCACCGTACCCTCCTCACCTTCATGCCGCTCCCTGAAAACCCCACCTCTTCAGGTAAGCCTTAACCCCACCCTCCCCTAACAGCCGTTAAGCAGACCCTTTCCACTCCTCCTACCACTCCATCCCCACACAGCATTCCACTTCCTCCCGGTGTAACCATCTACCCCCCTCTCCACTCATAAATTGTAAGCTCAAAAGAGCAGGGCCCTCCGAACCCCTCGTAGATGCTGTTTTGATGGTTACTGTATCTGTCTCATGTACTAGTCCCCCACGCCCCACTTTATTGTACAGCGCTGAGCAAAACCCTATTGGGCACTATATAAACACTATTATAATAACAATAAATAATATACAGTATCTCAACCTAAATTTGGTCTTTAACGGTAATTTTCCTCATACATTTCCAAAAGCAGATCGTATGATTTTTTTACCAGCATAGGTACATCATTTGCTGCCATCCTCTGCATTAAATGATTTCCTGATGTTTTGCCACCTTTTTTTTCAACATTATGTAATGATCTCAGACTAATAGAACTGCATACAGCTGTTATCCCTTGAACATAGGCTGCTTTCAAATTTTGAATTTGTGTGTACAAGAATCAGCTAGCATGTATGTACATAGACGTTGGCTCGTAAGAAGTGTTTGCCTATTCCTCTACTACACCTGCTAAAAGAATGGAAAGAGCCATTTAGTAATATGCATTTCTCCTAATTTATACCCAAGAACAGTGATGGAGCAGACTGTAGTGATCGTTCTTAATGAACTACTATATCTAAGAACGCAACAGTATGAGAAATGGATATATTCTACCACAGCCTGAATACGTGAAATACAGAATATACAACAGAACATTAAAAGATCTGTAAATACTTGTAGTTACATAGTAAGCTCTCATGTATATGCGATATACTGTGCTTGGGGAATGGAGATTACTCAGTCAGCGTCACTACTATTCTTGAAATTAAATCCTGCAGTCCACAGTCATGTCTTGCTAAAATTTTAGCTAATCAGATGTGATTTACCAACAGATCTTTCAACAGAAGGAAGCAATTATGTGGCAACATGCTAGGATACCAGATACATGAACATTTGTTTCAACAAGCCTTCAGTACACTCCAAGTTCACATTCACCTTACCTAAATACAAGCAGTCCAAGTAGATACCGAGCCTATAACTTTGGAAACGACATGCTGGCACAATAGAGCCTTCGAATGATGAGTGACAAGAAAACTAGTGTTTGAATTTAGGTTTCATGCTGCCCTAAGCAACACATACATTGTGACTTCTCCCCCCACAATGATACCTGTCTACCATGCAAGACGAAATATATTGAAGTCTGTCAATCTATCTTTAGCTGAAAATAAATATATAATTGCATTTACAAAAATTTCCAGGCAACTGAATTTGCAATAAAGCTTGTAAATTAAAATAAAAAAAAAAAAATCAAAAAAATTTAAATTTAAAATAAAAATAAAGGAAATAAAAAACTAAAAAATATAGGATAACATTTGTTAAAATGCATTCTAAGATTTTTTTTACATAAAAATAAGCATTTAAAAGTTGGACCTATATTTGAAAATGTACAGTAAAATTTTGTAATCTAAAATGACCAAATATCCCTGTCTCTCAATGGCTAATATGGGAAAAAATTTGAATTAAATGTTTAAAAATTGCATTTTTCCTCCACGTCTGGTGACACTGAATCTAACGAGGTCCGGACCCATGAACCCCTGCGTTATTGAAAATAGTTCCACATAACCAACAAATTTTGTAAAGCGCTGCGCAACGCCCACCCTATATTAAACCATAAAAAAATAACCCCTAAAATAAGAAAAAAAAAATGCCTCTTAAATCTGGCAAAACCCCTCGTGACCCCATTTAGAGAGAAAACCCTCACCTTTAGCAGCCCGTGATGTCCTACTTGGGAAAACAAAAGTAATTGTGCGGTCAATGCAATACAAATAAAACTAAATGCGCCCAAAGTCCTTTGTTGTTAAGGATCTCCACAAATGAAAAAAATCTTGCTGGTATTGACCATCGTCCAGGGAAAGGGGTTTCTTGGCGATACTACCCGATGAAAAAGAAAAAAAAATGTCTGCCACAACACATATCCACAGTAAAAAAAAGGGGTTCAAATAAAAGATAAATGTCCCTTTCTTATGTAAATATTGTGGTAAATATACTTTTGCTTTAAAACCCAGGAATAATAATTGCATTTTGCATGTTACTAACTGATCTAAATCTAATGTATATATTGGACATTATGGATCCTGAACAGTGACACATAGAAATGGGAATTTACGCGATAATTCCAACACAAAGGAATATGTTGCCCGCAATTAAAACTTGATTATTTCCAAGTTGCATGACTCAGTAGGACTTTGGCTGCCTTTGGACGATGGAGCTGTGGATAATGTGGTATGTAGATGGGTAGGGGCAAATCTAAGGGGGGGTAAGTGTTACACAATAACTATTATAAGTATTGTTAATTGAGGGATACCCAGTTTTACTTGGTAATTCTAACCGATCATATGCGAGATGTATGGTTGAGCATAGTAGGACACTAATACAGTTGATATCCCCATTATTAGTTTGAGCGATTAATGGGTTGACAATAAATGAAAAATTCGATTCGACTACTGATTCGTGCGGAATTCGTGGACAATATTCGATTCGAGTTCGAATAAAATGCGCTTGTAATTTAACTTAAAAAGGGTGGTTTTCCTAGGCTTCAGAGAGACTTAATATTAGTGCAGAACACTGTAACCTTTTAATTTAAATGCCCTTGGAGTCTGCTGGAAGAGAATAATACTGTCTGTCAGTATGACATGCAGATGAGTGCCGTCGATCTTAGAATCACTGCACACTTCACTCCTTTTGGCCAGTCACTGGGGCCAAAACCAGTGTTTTGGAGCCACAGTGTGGAAGGCAGCTAAGCAAATGGGAGGCCAACAGCAACCTATGACAAAATGGAAACCCAGGGGACGTGAGCAACCTGAAAATGGCACATGGCAAGTGGGAGCAATGGGATGACGTACAGGGACCCAGTTCATCACTGTGCCCAGCAGCACGTGGACCAGCGGGCAATACGGGGCCCACAATGGCAGAGATGTGGGCCTGGGTCCTATGGCCTGTAACTGCCACGAACCTAGGACAAATAATGGAACCAGTCAGGGCAATCAGCGGATGATAATCAGGTACACTTACTGGGCCCATTGGCAGGAGTGGAGAAGAAATGACGAAAGGTGTACCAGTCAACTTTTTGGGGTACAAAGCATACCAGGAGGTCGGGGGCCCGACGATATGGGGCTGGTGCACCTATGGAAGGCCGCTAAACTTCTGCCAGCAACCTATGACAAAATGACAACCGCAGGAGTGTGAGGAGATTTCAAAGAGGCACATGGCAGAGTGGAAGCAACTGAGACTGGCCGTACAGGGACCCAGGTCACACTGTGGGACCAGCATCACGCGGAACAGGCGGTACGGGGGCCCATGGCCGATTTGACCTCATTCATTCCCATAGTCCTGCCGACTCACACACGAATAGCGTGGCCTCCTCAAAGGGCCTGAGCAAGCGCAGGTGTCATTGGGCCCACATGAGCTCCAATGGCTGACATCTAAGTTAACACAGGGAGTACATTTATCCGCTTTTTAACATCAGGATAATCTGTGATGGCCCTTTAGCTGTTCGTAAAGGCGGCCGTCTAACATATTAGGGTTGAATTAAACACCTTGTTGCAACGTCACACAGCATGAGAGTCGGTACGGGGGCCCATGGCAGATTACATGTCTGGCAGCAGCTATGGAGGCCCGTAATCTGCCAGCACCCTATGTCAAAAAATTTCAACACACCAGCATGTGAAGAGACCTGAAAAGTGGCACATGGCAGCAGAGTGGCGAATGGAACAGCAGCAATGGGAGGCCGTACAGGGACCCATGAGAGACTCTGGACTTGGCAGCAGCATGAGGAGGCGGTATATAGGGGCCCATGGCAGATTAGGGGCCTGGCAGCAGCTATGTGAGGCCCGTAATCTGCCTGCACCCTATGTCAAAAAATTTAACACACACCAGCAGTGTGAAGAGACCTGAAAGTGGCACATGGCAGCAGAGTGTGGCGATGGAGACAGCAGCAATGGGAGGCCGTACAGGGACCCATGAGAGACTCTGGACTTGGCAGCAGCATGAGGAGGCGGTATATAGGGGCCCATGGCAGATTAGGGGCCTGGCAGCAGCTATGTGAGGCCCGTAATCTGCCTGCACCCTATGTCAAAAAAATTTAACACACCAGCAGTGTGAAGGAGACCTGAAAGTGGCACATGGCAGCAGAGTGTGGCGATGGAGACAGCAGCAATGGGAGGCCGTACAGGGACCCATGAGAGACTCTGGACTTGGCAGCAGCATGAGGAGAGGCGGTATATAGGGGCCCATGGCAGATTAGGGGCCTGGCAGCAGCTATGTGAGGCCCGTAATCTGCCTGCACCCTATGTCAAAAAAATTTAACACACCAGCAGTGTGAAGAGACCTGAAAGTGGCACATGGCAGAGAGTGTGGCGATGGAGACAGCAGCAATGGGAGGCCGTACAGGGACCCATGAGAGACTCTGGACTTGGCAGCAGCATGAGGAGGCGGTATATAGGGCCCATGGCAGATTAGGGGCCTGGCAGCAGCTATGGAGGCCCGTAATCTGCCAGCACCCTATGTCAAAAAATTTAACACACCAGCAGTGTGAGGAGACCTGAAAGTGGCACATGGCAGCAGAGTGTGGCGATGGAGACAGCAGCAATGGGAGGCCGTACAGGGACCCATGAGAGACTCTAGGACTTGGCAGCAGCAGCATGAGGAGGCGGTATATAGGGGCCCATGGCAGATTAGGGGCCTGGCAGCAGCTATGTGAGGCCCGTAAATCTGCCTGCACCCTATGTCAAAAAATTAAACACACCAGCAGTGTGAAGGAGACCTGAAAGTGGCACATGGCAGCAGAGTGTGGCGATGGAGACAGCAGCAATGGGAGGCCGTACAGGGACCCATGAGAGACTCTGGACTTGGCAGCAGCATGAGGAGGCGGTATATAGGGGCCCATGGCAGATTAGGGCCTGGCAGCAGCTATGTGAGGCCCGTAATCTGCCTGCACCCTATGTCAAAAAATTAAACACACCAGCAGTGTGAAGAGACCTGAAAGTGGCACATGGCAGCAGAGTGTGGCGATGGAGACAGCAGCAATGGGAGGCCATACAGGGACCCATGACAGACTCTGGACTTGGCAGCAGCATGAGGAGGCGGTATACTATAGGGGCCCATGGCAGATTAGGGGCCTGGCAGCAGCTATGTGAGGCCCGTAATCTGCCTGCACCCTATGTCAAAAAATTTAACACACCAGCAGTGTGAAGAGACCTGAAAGTGGCACATGGCAGCAGAGTGTGGCGATGGAGACAGCAGCAATGGGAGGCCCGTACAGGGACCCATGAGAGACTCTAGACTTGGCAGCAGCATGAGGAGGCGGTATATAGGGGCCCATGGCAGATTAGGGGCCTGGCAGCAGCTATGTGAGGCCCGTAATCTGCCTGCACCCTATGTCAAAAAATTTAACACACCACAGTGTGAAGAGACCTGAAAGTGGCACATGGCAGCAGAGTGTGGCGATGGAGACAGCAGCAATGGGAGGCCGTACAGGGACCCATGACAGACTCTGGACTTGGCAGCAGCATGAGGAGGCGGTATATAGGGGCCCATGGCAGATTAGGGGCCTGGCAGCAGCTATGTGAGGCCCGTAATCTGCCTGCACCCTATGTCAAAAAATTTAAACACACCAGCAGTGTGAAGAGACCTGAAAGTGGCACATGGCAGCAGAGTGTGGCGATGGAGACAGCAGCAATGGGAGGCCGTACAGGGACCCATGACAGACTCTGGACTTGGCAGCAGCATGAGGAGGCGGTATATAGGGGCCCATGGCAGATTAGGGGCCTGGCAGCAGCTATGTGAGGCCCGTAATCTGCCTGCACCCTATGTCAAAAAATTTAACACACCAGCAGTGTGAAGAGACCTGAAAGTGGCACATGGCAGCAGAGTGTGGCGATGGAGACAGCAGCAATGGGGAGGCCGTACAGGGACCCATGAGAGACTCTGGGACTTGGCAGCAGCATGAGGAGGCGGTATATAGGGGCCCATGGCAGATTAGGGGCCTGGCAGCAGCTATGTGAGGCCCGTAATCTGCCAGCACCCTATGTCAAAAAATTAACACACCACACCAGCAGTGTGAGGAGACCTGAAAGTGGCACATGGCAGCAGAGTGTGGCGATGGAGACAGCAGCAATGGGAGGCCGTACAGGGACCCATGAGAGACTCTAGACTTGGCAGCAGCATGAGGGAGGCGGTATATAGGGGCCCATGGCAGATTAGGGGCCTGGCAGCAGCTATGTGAGGCCCGTAATCTGCCTGCACCCTATTATGTCAAAAAATTAAACACACCAGCAGTGTGAGAGAGACCTGAAAGTGGCAGTATATATATGGCCGCCATGGCAGATTTAGGGGGCCTGGCAAGCAGCTATGTGAGGCCCCGTAATCTTGCCTGCACCCTATGTCAAAAAATTTAACACACCAGCAATGTTGAAGAGACCTGAAAGTGCACATGGCAGCTAGTGTGGGCGGATGGAGACAGCAGCAATTGGAGGCCGAACAGGGACCCATGAGAGACCTGGGCTTGGGAGCACAAGGGGGCGGGATATAGGGGCCCATGGAGATTTGGGGCCGGCACACATGTGAGGGCCCCTAACTGCCTGCACCCATGTCAAAAAAATTTCACACCAGCATTGAAGAGACCTGAAAGTGGCACAGGCACAGAGTGTGGGGGATGGAGACAGCAGCAATGGGAGCCGACGGCCCATGAAGACTCTACTTGGGAGCAGCATGAGGAGGGGTATAAGGGGCCCAATTGG